>CM069443.1:87082303-87122961 GCA_035610835.1 Ophiura sarsii
GATTGACGTCAAACTTGGAGACAAGAAACATGAACACCGGGTGAACATGTCTAAAATAAATTAGAGGTCATCTGAGGTCAAAGGTCATCCAGAGGTCAAATCGTAAAAGTTGCCCGATCGACGTCAAACTTGGAGACAAGAAACATGAACACTGGGTGAACATGTCTAAAATAAATTAGAGGTCATCCAAGGTCATCTGAGGTCAAAGGTCATCCAGAGGTCAAATCGTAAAAGTTGCCTGATTGACGTCAAACTTGGAGACAAGAAACATGAACACCGGGTGAACATGTCCAAAATAAATTAGAAGTCATCTGAGGTCAAAGGTCATCCAGAGGTCAAATCGTAAAAGTTGCCCGATTGACGTCAAACTTGGAGACAAGAAACATGAATACCGGGTGAACATGTCAAAAATAAATTAGAGGTCATCTGAGGTCAAAGGTCATCCAGAGGTCAAATCGTAAAAGTTGCCCGATCGACGTCAAACTTGGAGACAAGAAACATGAACACAGGGGGAACATGTCTAAAATAAATTAGAGGTCATCCGAGGTCAACGGTCATTAGAGGTCAACCACGGTCAAAGGTCAACAAGGGGTTAATTTGTGCAATGAACACCGTGGGAACATGTAAAAAAATAATTAGAGGTCATCCGAGGTCATCTGAGGTCAAAGGTCATCCAGAGGTCAAATCGTTAAAGTTGACCGATTGACCTCAAACTTGGGAGAAAAGAAACATGAACACTGGGGGAACATGACCCATATATGACCGTTGACCTCATTTAGTTGATCTCCCAGCCAGGGGGATTCGCAAGTCGTGACTTGCAGTATTTTTTACATTTTGTACTAGCAAGTTGACCAAATTTGTCGTTCTCCAGGCAAATCCTTGTGAAAGTATTGTGTAGATAGAAGGACTTGTATACAAAGAGTTACTTTCTACAATTGGAAAAAAGAAACCGTTTTAAAAAGGCTATAACATGATAAATACAAATCACCGAAAAATACAATTCGGAGGCTTGAAAGGTATGTTTCAAGTGAATTTGAAATGTTGCAAATTGATTGCCAGCTATACACAGTTCTGACTGTAAGCGTCATAGAACTTGAGTCAAATGTCTATCTACGTCTGCCAGTAGGGGGGGGGGTCAAAAAGGTTTTTCACCCTGTTAGAGGGGGTCAGAAAAGTTTGTCAATTTGTAAAGAGGGGGTCAAAAAAGTTTAGACACCGACAAAAAAAATTTGGCCACCCCCCCACCAAAGTATTTCTAAACACTCCCTTACTTATTCATTTCAAGCAAGAAATAGTAACATTTAGACACTTTTAATCAAATTTAAATCTAAAAAAAACAACAACAAAAATTACAATTTGAGGGCAACACAACTTTTTTGGGGGCCTTATTGTGTACTTATTGGTGTACACACACCAATCCCCTCCTCCAGCACCCCATCCCACATGCACAAACCCACTCAACCCCAACCACAAACCTACTCCACCTTCCCGCAATGCCCCCTCCAAATCTAAACCACCCCTACAACCTCCCCTCCCCACGCACCCCCATGCCAACACAACCCCCCACCACAGACTTCCTCCCCTTCCCATCCCCACATGTCGTAACCGGGCTACCTTAAGTGAAGTAATTGATTCTCCCTTTTTGGGATCGCAAAAAGTGACACATATCAGAAAAAGTACTCCGCCCACTTCCTTTGTATATTGTTATGTCAATAAAACCAACGGGCGAAAAGTCAATACACCAAATGACCTAAGATAAGGTGCAGTGGTTTCGGAATGTTGTAGATACAGACAGGCAATATTTTTTACTAGTGAGTTTAAAAAACTGAGAAAACCACCCAAAATGGGTTGAAGTTAACACTTTCCACGCGGCAATTAGTTATGACATTAAACAAAACAGATTTTTTAGAAACCTTTCCCAATTTTAAAAGTATACCTCAAACCTCAAGGATAACATAACCAAGACTAGGTATGTTTGTACTTCTTTCAACTAAAATTCTTTCAATGCGTTTCTCATAGTGATTCTAAATAGGGTATTGAAAGTCAATACAATATTTTGTTTTTTAAACATTTTGTGAAATTTCTGATGTCGTCTGCAGACGCCTGCCGCGTGGAAAGTGTTAGGAAGTGACGTACATGAGGTGGGGTAGGCGGGGTGATGACGTGTGTTCCGGTTTTTAGGATCGAGATAGGCGTGATGTGACATGAAATATAAATAAATTCAATTGAGTAAAGTAGGACTAATTGGAGATTAAAATTATATTAAAAAACTTTTTTTTTTTTTTTTTTTTTTTTTTTAAAGAAAAGATTTGCATATAGGCTGCCCCAAAAAGTTACTTTGAAAAAAGAAAATGTGTAATTAATGATTTTCTTTTCGAGATATGGACGATTATGTAAAATTTTCTCCATAGAGCTGTGTATAAAAGCTCATTTTCTCCACACCACTGTATTTTAATGCAAGATCCTGCGACATTGTCACTTCTCGGACACGTGCCCTAGGCACCAATGATTGTTTTAAACGATTTAAAGTTTAACATGTTTTTTTTATCGAAATGGCAGAAATATAAGGCTTTCATTTTCGCTTTTTTTAAATATCAAAAATACAATTTTAAAAGAATTACAAGCCAATGAGAAGAAGAAAAAAAAAATTGAATTCAAGTTTTTGAATTTTGAATTTTGAATTCCACCCATCCTGGTAATTAAAGATATGCTTACTTCCACCCCCCCCCCCCTGTAATTTAAGTTCTGTTTACTTCCACATCACCCCTCCCCCCCCCCCCCCCCCCCCCCACACCACCCCTCTCTCCTCCCGTAATTTAAGTTCTGATTAATTCCACCCCCCCCCCCCCGCTCTATTCGCCGCCGCTGACATAATTCAAGTCTGCGTATTTCCATACTCCTCCCGGCCATCATGCCATGTCGTAACCGGGCTACCTTAAGTGAAGTAATTGATTCTCCCTTTTTGGGATCGCAAAAAGTGACACATATCAGAAAAAGTACTCCGCCCACTTCCTTTGTATATTGTTATGTCAATAAAACCAACGGGCGAAAAGTCAATACACCAAATGACCTAAGATAAGGTGCAGTGGTTTCGGAATGCACCACAATATCCACAAACCCCCTCCCCTTCCCATCCCCACCATAAACCCCTTCCCCTCCCCATCCCCACCACAAACCCCCTCCCCTCCCCACCACAAACCCCCTCCCTTTCCCATCCCCACCACAAACCCATCCCCTTTCATTCACAAAACCCCTCCCCCACCACAAACACCCTACCCACCCCACGGCCTACCCTCCCCACCCCATGGCCTACCCTCCCCACCACACCACAAACCCCTCCCCCACCACAAACACCATACCCACCCCACCCCTAGGGCAACCCTTCCCACCCATACATCCATGCCACCATCCCCCTTCCTCATCATAAACCCTCTCCCCAGGGTCATCCCATTCCCATTCGCCACCACAAATCCCTGCTCTCCACCACAAGCTCTCCACCACAACCCCTCCCCACCACTAACCCCCCCTCCCCAACCACAAATACCCACCCCAACAACAAACACCCTCCCCATCACTAACCCCCTCCCAACCACAATCCCCCATCACTAACCCCTTCCCAATCACAAACACCCTCCCTATACCCCACCTCACACCAAACCCCCCTATTAATTACAAAAATCCCATGGTATCGATTATCGTTGCGCCGCCCATCACTACAAAAACTTTTCTACAATAGACAAAACTTTTGCTTGATGCTGAATGGATGTTTCTGACACACCCCTTGTATTTCATTGGCCACAAGTACTCATTTAGACTAGTGGATCCACCCAGATATAGTGCTGGGTGATATCAAGCCTCTCAGTCTCAAACCCAAAATCACAGAATGTTCTTCATCTCTTCAACAAGTATCAGAAGTTGCTTAATTCAAACAGGAAATCAAACTTAAACCTTTCCTCAGCAGATTTTTATTCCATTGGAACAATTATTTTGGGTTTCAAACATGAAAAATAGTGAATTTAATACGCATTTTGTTTTGGGGGCCATATTTGCCCACTTTATCAGTGGGAGAATATGGCCACCTACTAGGAATGGTATCAATGATGCTTACCAAACACTCGAACTACTCCTTCTCCTATTCCTTTTGATCCACCGGTAACCAAAGCAACTTTATCTTTGTAACGCAGTCCTTCTGCCGCCATGATCAAGTATGTTAAAACCGTCTTCTGAATTTCAGTAATTCTGGCCTTGGTGTTGGTGTGTGATCTTTCGTTGGTGTCTTTGGAGCCGTTCTGGTGCCCGGTGCAAAACAACACATGTAACACGGGTGGAGTATTTCTATTCTCTATTTCCACCAGGGTATTCCTAATTGAGTATCTCTTGATTGTGGATTCGATAGATTAGATCCTTTTGAATCAAACTGCAACGAAAATGTTATCGAAATACGCTTTGCTTTACAAGCCTGTTTCAGGAGTTCTGATTGAATTGTTTAAACAATCAAATCCGGGGGTCGATTAATATTATTTTAATAAAAATAAAACAAATGAAAAGGAATGTTCAATATAATATTATAGGGGTGTCAACAACAAAAAATCACCCATATACTCTGATACTGATTCATATTTATGATGATTATCTTAAAATAGTCATAATACTTATCATTAATATAGAACTGTATTCCTTTATATAGAAAATATTTACAATGTTATATTGCATTGAATAATTCAGATTTTAACCGTCCCCAGTTACTGTATGGGACATTCCTTTTTCAACCGCGTTTTAACTAATTGATGGGGATGGCTGCACAGTTCACTAATTGCATGCCAATTGAATATGTCAAGTCAGAAGCGTATATAAGACTCTTATGAGATGAATACAAGTTCCCTAATTAGGTCATGACAATTGAAAAATTATTGTAATGTATTGAATCAAAGATCCACAATAAGGATATAGAATTTAAAATTTATTTTATATAATTTCTGTTTACTATTTTTGGCATATTTGAATCAGCTGACTCCTATATATTGAAAATACTTTATGACTAATAATCCTAATTATGCCTGAAAGAGGTTGTATTGACGTCTGTCCATAGCAAAATAAAATGGCTACCGTCACTAAGCCACCGAAACCGGCCTGCTTTCTAATGTAGTTCAGTGTAATTTATTAACATTCCTACCTTTCCAATTTTAGTCAGGTGGATAAGGACAGGTAAAGCACAATTTATAATAAACATTTCAATATTGTCATATAATTTAGACTTGAATAATTACTTTTATCCGCTTCACATCTGTTGACTCAGAAAAAGTAACTTTTATTTTTTTTATTCAATCCGGCCGATGGCCGGTGTTTCGTTAGTTTATTACATATTAAATTTGTCTCTGTTTTAGTGTTATATCATTGATATTTTTACTTGGTGTTATATTAGCTCTGTTTCATAGCTCTCATACGTCGTGATACGACTCAGTATGAGAGCTATGAAATGAAAGCAAATGTTCGGACGTCGGCGATTTTCGTCTCTAGTCTAGTTTGCCTATTTCTAGAACATTTGAATACACTTACCTAGCTCTGTTTCATAGCTCTCATACGTCGTGATACGACTCAGTATTATGAGAGCTATGAAATGAAAGCAAATGTTCGTACGTCGGCGATTTTCGTTTCTAGTTTGCCTATTTCTAGAACATTTTAATACACTTACCTGGGTTATACATGTGCTATGTACAGTAACTGTTATTGCATCCTAGATAGATACATTTTCAGCTCCATAAATAATAATAAATGCTACTCAAAATGAAATATTAATGATATAAAATCGGCCCTAATCACAGCGAAATGAAGAAGTCGTCAGCAAAGATGGAAGTCAATTCGCGGTAGTTTACGATTGGTTCCAAATATTTTCAATTAGTCTCGTTCCACGTTTTACTCCTCATGGGTGTACGCGTGTGTGCAAACATAGTAAATCACTAGGCGGACAACCAATACTACGATTTACGAATGCGATCAACTGTTAACAACAGCCTGGTTCCAAATTGTTGCCACCAGGCTGCTTTTAGTGAGATTCCGAAGAATGCACGTGACCTGTTTTCCGAAGATTTCTGATCTCAATTTTAAATGGTCTATTACCAAACTATACAATGTTCTAACATATTTGACATTTAAAACCATCCGATACGACAAATTATGTACAATTAGGGTCCTGGGTATGCAGTTTTCATTACGTAAATACTAGAAAGGGAATTAATGCGCTGTGCAAACGGAAGAACGCTATTTGATATGAACTCTCCGTATCGACCCTAGGTACATCCCCAAGTCTTCAATATTACCGTACAAAAGCTGTACAAATATAGCCTGCAAGATAGCGACGGAGATTTAGTCTAATCGACCCTGAATTGACCCCTATTTCTTAGGCTGATTCCCGGTACCCAGAATCCCTTTTGGATGAGTTGTGTGGAGCCCATTGATGCAGGGACCAAGCAAACTCGACGGCATTGAAGAACGGTAATCATTTAGTCGTTAAAAAACCTCTAAAATCTCCAGAATTTGTGAGCGTAGAATTACATCGATGGTATCAAAATAATCCGTAAGTATAGTTCTATAAGTAAGGATAACTTAAAAATTTAACTACCAGTAAATTTATTTTTTGTTATGAAACAAATACGACGTAGGAAGTCAATGCTTGTTTTTGTAGCTAACACTTACCTGGGTTATACACGTGCTATGTACTGTTATTGCATCCTAAATACATTTTCAGCTCCATAAATGCTACTCAAAATGAAATATTAATGATATAAAATCGGCCCTAATCACAGCGAAATGAAGAACTCTCAGCAGAAGATGGAAGTCAATTCGCGGTAATTTACGATTGGTTCCGAATAGTTTCAATTAGTCTCGTTCCACGTTTTACTACTCATGGGTGTACGCGTGTGTGTAAACATAGTAAATCACTAGGCGGACAACCAATACTATGAATGCGATCAAAACAGTTAACAACAGCCTGGTTCCAAATTGTTGGCACCAGGCTGCTTTTAGTGAGATTCCGAAGAACGCACATGACCTGTTTTCCGAAGATTTCTGATCTCAATTTTAAAAGGTCTATAATACCAAACTATACAATGTTCTAACATATTTGACATTTAAAACCACCCAATACGACAAATTATGTACAATTAGGGTCCTGGGTATGCAGTTTACATTTACATAAATACTAGACAGGGAATTAATGCGCTCGTGCAAACGGAAGAACTCTATTTGATATGAACTCTCCGCATCGACCCTAGGCTACATCCCCAAGTCTTCAATATTACCGTACAGCAGCTTTTAAGCTGTAGCAAATATACAATACTACGCTCTACTCGACCATACAGAAGAACGTTCCTAGTGACCATGTGTAGCTGTGTAAGCGACCGTTGTTTACATGAGCAATATTTCCTAAATTCGTAAAATGTTTCACTCGATTTTCAGACTTTGACCTGTAAAAAACATGTGAAAACTTGCATTATGTGTAAATATGATAACATGAGTATGTAGAGGAATCACTTTGTCAAATATTCTGTTCGATGGTAACATTTCACGGGAGTACAAAAAGGGTTACGTTTTGGTGATGGTGCAATCTGAATTTGTTTGAATTCACGTAGTTTGTGGTCAACGGCATGTGACGGCACTCCGTACTCACCTATATCGGTGGTTACCACCATTCGCGGTAATTCGACGTTATTTCATCGATTTCTCCGTAATTATACCGATTTAGGCCGTCAAATTTCAGTATGATGATGAGAAAAATACCAGCTTTCATATGATATGAAAATCTCTGTATGTTTGAAATAATTCTGTGTTACGAAAATGTGATCGGGTCATCTACCTTTAAGTTTAATAAGGTTCAATACATGTCAAAATCAGACGATTTGATTTCATAAAAACATCACAATCTTTTTATGATGCAATATCACGCTTTTCTTGCAATCACCCGATGACTGTTTGAAAAAAATAGTTTGCGCTGGTTACGGAGTGCCTGAGCATCTTCTAACATGGTTGATCGTGTTCAGCGAGTTAAGACCCCCAAAGCTGCGAACATACTCCACCTAGGCTCCAACACTTGCGCTCTCACACCTGCGCAACACAGCTCACAAAAAGGCTAAGCAACGCTTGATCAGAAAAGCGTTTTCCGATAATTCGATTAATCAACGCTTTTTGAGAGAGCAGTGAACGCTACATCCAACGCTCATGTTCAAATCAGGTCAACTTGATAGCGTTGGCGCTGACCTCGTTATCGTTAAAAAACACAATGCAAAGTGAAAAAGTATGAAATTGATAAAGCTGCAAACATACTCCACCTACGCTCCAACGCTGTGAGGTGGTAGCGTTACCACCGATATGCTTGTCACAAATGTACCAACGGCTTACGCTCTACCACACCACTGTTATCATACTTTTTACGCTTTGCGTTGCGTTATTTAAAGATAACAAGGAGGTCAGCGCCAACGCTATCAAGTTGACCTGATTTGAACATGAGCGTTAGATGTAGCGTTCACCACTCTGTCAAAAAACGTTGATTAATCGAATTATCGGAAAATGCATTTCTGATCAAGCGTTGCTTCAATCTTTTCGTAAGCTGTGTTGCGCATGTGTGAGAGCGCAAGCGTTGGGTTGGAGCGTAGGTGGAGTATGTTCGTAGCTTTACAGCGCTCTGTAGCGTTGGGCCAGTGCTGTGTGGTAGAGCGTTGGTACATTTGCGACGAGCGTAGCGGTGGCAACGCTACCGCACAGCATTGGAGCGTAGGTGGAGTATGTTCGCAGCTTTGTGATCGACAGAAGAAAATTGACCGACATTTTGTTAAGATATGAAAAAAAATCTGAATAAAATAGTTTTTTTGATATTTTCAAAGCAAGTCATCAACTAACAATCCAATTATTTTGTATTCTAAAGGGATTCTAAACCAATTTTAACTAGAAATCGTCAAAATCCAAGATGGCGTCTGAACTTTTCGAGTCACTCCGATCTTCTAATGACTATCTACGTCTTCAATACCCTATCACTAGAGTTCTAGCTGGTGATAGAACTTTCACAGTTTGTGCGTCAAAAGAGTGGAATAAGCTACCTATCTGTATTAGACAATCATCATCTACAAGTGTGTTCAAAAAAGCTCTTAAAACTCATTTGTTCCCTTAAACAGTTTTTCTGTTTATATTTTGTTTCTAATCTATTTTGTAATTGCTATAATATATTGTACGTACTATGCTCATGTTACACTCACATTTTGTAGTTTAAGTTGTAATTTTAAGGTTTTATCTTGTAAGCGCTCTGAGCCTTTTGGAAATGGCGCAATTAATGCTTTCTGTATTGTATTGTATTGTATTGTATCGGTCGACATAAATGATGCTGAAATCGGCCTAAAATTCGATATGAATATGGATTTTTTGACAACTGAAATTAAAACCGAAGGATTTTCAGACAGTCTTCTTCCACCCTATGTCCATAAAATATGGTTTGATGAATTCAGTAATCCGATGTCATGGGATTTCTTTATGTTGGTCAACAATCGGAATTATACATTTTACGGACAACTTGTGTGTGATTTCTTGATCATGTGACACAGTCTCTTGTACATCTCTAGTAGCGACGTTACCCTTACACTTGCACTTAGGTTTGATGGGAATATAGTTATAGGCATATGCCTTTGAGTATCCTATATCCTGGGGGGAGCACTGACATTGGAAAGTGGTATAGATAGGTAAGTGCCGCCCTGAAGACCCCCTTTTTCACCCTCTTCTGGTATGTCTTACGACCCCCTGCATCAGCTCTTAAGACCCTCATACGACTAGCGAGCTAAACGGCAACAAATCACCTTCGTCTGTCATTTTGTAAGTCATGTAGTAAAGATCATGACCGTGTGAGCGATTGGAAATTCTGTCGTTCTGTCTAACTCTAAGGCTAATTGTTTTAATTTCGCTGAAATAATTGCACACAATGTTCTAGAACTAGCTGAGAACGAAATAGTAACTTATAAATTGTGTCCATGAAAGACAGAATTTGGACAAAGTGGAGTGCTAACATCCTTTTGATAGTGTTCCCTTTTACCCTGTAGGATTCCCAATGACCCATCATAAGATGATGGGTCATGAATTGAAAGGACTAGGCCACTTTAATTTCGTGGATACTTTATTTCACAAATTTTTAACTTACTGCTATTCTAGCGGGCATTTAATTTCACGAATCTGGACATTTTACTGTCACTGCCAAAGTGTCAGTTTTGCGGGTATTTAATTTCGCGAATCCACATCCCTTGCGAAATTCACGAAATTAAATCCCTCGCGAAATAAATAAAATAGTATTTTAGTAGGCTTTTTATAATAAATCAGTTCAGTAATTTCTCGATCTGATTCTGAGCAACACGGCTCACTCACTCATATTCATCTGAATACTGAACACATAATGCACTACATTCCGTAGCCTGCTCACGGTGCTAAATTGTTTAAGATCGAATCCAACTAACGGACAGTCAATGGCACCATGAATGACAACTACACAATTCCAAAAGATTTTGCACTTACTACTCACCGACTGCTCCCGTGCTAGAGTAGTGCGTCACTTTTTTTGCAGCCTCTTCGCATGCTGCGATTCCATTCAACAACTTCATGTGCATATATTCATGGTCGCGTGATTTTGATTTACGTAGGTTTGATGCACCCTCCAATTAGCCAATAGGGAGCTTTCGATTTGGATGACGGACGCTTAAGATGACACCTCGAGTCATGTGCGCATGCGTTGACTTAGCAATCCGCCGGTCGTCCAATTTCTAGAACCTGTCTTCGGCTGATTATTAGGGAGCTTTCGATTTGCACGACGGATGAATATAGGACGGTTGAATGACACTTTGAGTCATGTGCGAATGCATCAATTTTGTCATCCGTTGGTCCTCTAAATGCTACAACGCGTAAAGGGACTAACAACCGTCATGGGACGACAGTAACGTTTTGAGTTTTACCGTCGTACAAACGTCCGTCGCGCAAATCGAAAGCTTAACCCTTTGAACCCGATAGGTCGATATCGGAGAACGTCGTATAACCCGATAGGTCGAAAAATCGACCTGAGCGAACAGATGACACATTGATCATATGACTGAGTGGTCATGTGACTTGAAAGTCATGTGATGTTCACCCGATGTGAAATACATTGTTTCGCAAGGTTTTCGTTGTGATTTGATGTCATTTAGCTGAAGAAAACAGTCAAAAATAGCGCAAAATTGGATGAATATGCAACACAATATGGCGCAGATGATTCTCAGGTAGACAGGGATGCATTGTTTTACGGTCATGATTGGCAATTTTGGCGATAAAAATGGACGTTTTTATGTTATAAATAGGTTACGTTATACGTGTAGTACAATGGCATACTGCCCTCTATCATCGGTAACATATATTACGGATGATATAGGTGTACTATATTTAGCATTTTACCCCCGGAGAAGTCAGGGTGGGTGTACCGAACCCTTATAATAACTCCGGGTTCAAAGGGTTAAGATCACAGGTCCCAGAAATTGGACGACCGCCGGATTGCTAAGTTGACGCATGCGCACATGACTCGAGGTGTCATTTTGTCGTAGAAGTGTCCGTCGTAGAAATCGAAAGCTCCCTATTGCACATGCTGGTGCTGTAGTAGAAATCCACCGCACCCATCGCACATGCTGTGCTAGGAATTTACTGCGCCCATGTTAAGCCCGCCCACAATATCGCCATGGTAACAGCATTTTATTTTTAGCTTCAACGAATTGCCTATATTGAGGGGGCCGGAAATAGTTTATGTAGAGTACACACCACTAATAAATTCCCCATTGCTTACTGTGTAAAATAGACCATGATTATTCGCCATTTTCTCGCTTATAAAGCAACTGGTTGCTTCAACTTTGCATTCTGTGTGAAGATCATGGTCTTGGCTTTCCTGTAAACAACAAAAATATATAAGTTCAAGGCAAAATTTTCGAGATATGCGCCGTCAAAGATACACATGATTGTAGATTGCCCAGGCCTAGCTTAGGTCTAAGCAATTCTAATCAATTATCTGAAGTCTCTAAAATGACTAAAAAATCATAAAAAATTGGTCAAAGAAGAAAATTTGCACTGATATTGTTTGATAATCTTCATTTAATAATCATCCGATCAAAAGTTTGGCCAACAACACTATTTTTGAAGCATTTTTATATATTTCACTTAGAGGAGGGTCATCCCAACCAATTCAACAGGCCTTTCGTGGACTCTTCCATTATTTATTTAGTGGTGTGAATCCTGTATGCGAAACAGAGACAAATTTGATAACTTTAGGCTGTATGATCATTTCGGTGCAACTGCGTAAGGCTAATAAAAGTTAATTCCCAGTTTCCTATTACATATTTTTCATGACAGAGTCAGTGACTGTTTCATTATTCATTATTTTCAAATTTTCATTATCTCCGCAAAGTCAATTCTGGAATGTTATGTTTTGAGCCCTGAATCAAACAAAAACACAACACGCACAATAACACTTGTGTGAATGACAAGTATATAACTAAATTCAAGCGTACGCATGGTGTCACTTGGTTATTTCATAGCAGGGTTCATGTGTAAAGAACAAAATAATGACACAAGCCCTTAACAAATAAACCATTTTATCATGAATTTAAATTTAATTTATTTAACTGAATATATTTATGGAAAAAAATCAACCATAAATTGACCGTTTCATTTATTTTGAAGTTGTCTATGTGTAACGTGCTGCCTAGTGCATGGTAGAAATACTCATATTTGTTAGTCTCTAGTCAATGTGCCATGTGGTACATGTAGTTCCATTTTCCACATAATTTAACCCAGCGTTTGTAAAATACTAGTCGATCGATCGATCGATCTATCAGTAATAATGCTAGAGAGAGAGAGATTATTTTCTACCATTGGCTACGATACATGATTGACATACGAGGCATTATCACTGTGGCTTGACTTGTAACAACGAAGGTGACTGATTAGCATTCATTACTTCATGAATAATCGCGATAGTTGCGTATCAAGTGCGCTCCAATAAAATGAATCGTTAGATGAGAACGCGCACGCCGAGCGCAGGTTACTAATAATTGCCCGAAAGTACTGCGCCAAAGTGTTCCATTGTTTTGCTCACTGACCGACCAATCAAATAAACGCCTCACGCCCCTAAACTGAATATTCATTGGATTATGAGGAAACACGATTAAAGCTTATTTCTGATTGGTTGAATGAGGGGATGACCCGACTCGGACTGTTTCAATAACTAAGAAGGGCAGGGGTGGACAAAATAAACAAAACAACTAATTAATTATTAGCGAGATTATATCGGTACAAATCAACGATTTGGATAAATATGCATCTTTTTCAGTAGTGAATGAGAATAATGACTGCTTAACAACTGTTTGTTACGCAGTAATTATTCTCTAAGTATTCCAGTACATACTGGAATACTGCTAATCAGTATATTGCTCATGTATTGATATGCCTTTAGCATTGCTAAAGGCATATCAATACATCCAAGTGGATATTAATTTTACTATCTGCAAGCCTAAAAGAGTTAATATTGCTTACAGTCTAATTTATACATGATAATACTGTATTATATTTGGATATCATCAATTGTTTTCCATTTTCAGTATTTAAATTGTGCTCTTTTATCTAACCATACAATGTGTAGAAAAAACAATAAACATGTATTTATTTTCTGTTTCCGTTGTCCAGAATCTCTCTCCGGCTTTGATGGCATCATAACTATTAAAGTGAAACAGATATCAATTATCATATTTACTATAAATGTGTAGCTATATTATCATGACAAATGTCATGAGGCTAACATATTCTTATTAGTGATGTTATGAGTGATGAGGTAGAACTTACTGAACGACCCTCTAATTTTTGTCACACCCTCTATTCTGAGAATTCTCCTATGATGTTGTAATTGCCTTTCTCATGTTCTAAATTGTATGCACGCATTTACACGGTAGAATTAAGTACCCATAACCAGGCCATAACTATGAACTTTATTCCCTTGAAGACTTGATGCATGGCTAGGACCTTATACTATTTCATAAATTCTCTTGCAGAAAACCATGGCGGAAGCAGTGAAGGTAATCGTGAGATGTCGCCCGCTCAATTCGCGCGAGAAGGATCTCAAATGCAAGACTGTGGTGAAGATGGTGGATGGAACTGGAGTGTGTGAGATCAAAAAGCCTGCATCAAGTGATCCTCCAAAATCTTTTACGTTTGATGGGGCGTATTTTGTGGACTCCACAACAGAAGCAATATATGCTGATATAGCCTACCCACTGGTAGATGTAAGTACTCATTATTGAATGTCAATAGAAAGGATAAGTAAACATTGAAATGGCCATATTGAGAGGTACAATTTTATGCATCATTTATGTCAATTAGACATTAAAGTTTTACCTTTGACAGGAAGTGACCCTTTGACTCTTAGATTTACATGTCATAGACATAACAAACCATGATATTTTTGTAATCCTCGTAACCAAATGAGTCATTTGACATTAATTTGAAATAAAATCTGACCAGCTTGAAGTTTTGACCCCAGATGACCCCTAACGAGGGGTTCAATCAACCAAAATTTTGAGAACAAAAGTTTGACCCCTAAAGACCTCAAAACTGCAAATAACTCAATTTGACTTCACATGCAATATCTCAAATTAAAGAGGGGACATTTCTCAACAACTTCATAATAATATGATATTTTCAAATAGGAGTAATACTTATAATAGAGTTATAAAGCACATCTATTACCTGTTAACATACTTTTGATGATGCCTGTTGCTTTTACTCTAAAAGGTATCCAATTTTCTTTTCTATGATAACTTGTTTTCCTGACTGCAGGGTGTATTAGAAGGGTACAATGGCACCATCTTTGCTTATGGTCAGACTGGCTGTGGTAAATCCTTCAGTATGCAAGGTATCACTGATCCACCGACACAAAGGGGTATCATACCTAGGGCTTTTGAGCATATATTTGAGAACATCCAGGTGACAGAAAATGTCAAGTTCCTGGTGCGAGCCTCATACCTGGAGATCTACAATGAAGACGTAAGGGATCTACTGGGGAAGGACAGCAAGAGCAAACTGGAACTGAAAGAGCATCCTGATAAAGGGGTGTATGTCAAAGGTAGGTGTTTCTAGACTCTAGTCAATGGAAATAGGGCCTAATAGTTATCATAGGTCATACACAATTCCATGTTTTACATTTTCAGAATAGCTGGCAACTGGCATTCTTGTTTCCGAGGAACAGCAAAGAACTGAGGATATGAGAAATTACAAGATTCTATGTACAGAATGGGTTATAAATTGTTATATGAGATAGCTATCACATTAGGCACAAAAAAGTTTGTATTTCCAGTAACAAGCCTGAAAAGCAGGGATGTAGCTGCTACACTGGTCAAATTAACCAGCACTAAAGACTCCAAAATTGAGGAAATGTACATCAAATACCACAAAATGGCTGAGAATGCCAGAGCGTGCCAATAATATGTGAGATTTTAGCCGGCACTAAAATGTGGCTAGCTACAACCCTGCAAGTGAAAAGTCAAATGCGAAATGGGTTTTTTTGGGTTTTTTTGCAAAAGATTTACAAAATAATAATAAGCTTTCTATAAAAGAAAACTTGTCAGCTAAATCTCTCTTAATTAACGCAGAATTAGTGTGGAGATTGACTTGAAATGGGTTTATTTAATCAAATCTGTGCATTTCTTGTTTCTCTTATGCTCGCTAAATTTTTGCCACGGTTTTTCACTTCCATGTTTGCCGTTCGCCATCTTGAAACATGTTGACCCAATTTTGACATAAGATGGCGCCATAACAATAGAATTTTTTTTTTTCTATAAAAAAATTAAATGGCAAGAATCAAGCGTCAAAATTAAATGCATGCGCACTACTGGAAACAAACGTGCTTATTTGTATGGCCTTATATGAGATATCTTGACATTTAAAGATAATTATGTTCAAGAAAAAATACTTACAAAATTTGCCACATTCCCTCATTTTTTCATATCTTTTTTCTTACAGATTTATCCATGCATATCGTGCACAACACGCGTGAGTGCAATAAGGTAATGGAGCTCGGCTGGAAGAATCGTTCTGTTGGTTCCACAATGATGAATGCTGAGTCGTCACGCTCTCATTCCATATTTACCATTCATATTGAGATGTGTGAAGCAGATGAGAAGGAAGAGGACAAGATCAAGGCTGGTAAACTCAATCTAGTAGATTTGGCTGGTAGTGAACGGCAGGCTAAAACAGGTGGGTAGTCTTTTGCTTACATGTAAACGTATTATCCTATACAATTTAATAAAAATATGCTTTCAAGAATTTTTAACCCCTAATATTTTTAGCCAATTTTACTCTTCCAAACAGAGGATAAGGAGTAATTTGCTGTAGTGTTGTTTTACCATATAAGACAAAGTGGGGCAAATGCATCTATCAATAATATGCCAGCAAAACTGATGCACATAATTTCAGTTGCATTCATTCCAAAGATTCCTCGATCACCTCGGGCAAATTGATTCATCAACCCAAAAACATGCTTTTTGACCTTGAAGGTCATACTTGTCCTTGATGAATAGAGAATGTTTTTCATTATCCATGAATACCTTGATCATTTTTCATTGTGACATCTTCACAAATGGGTTAAATAAACAGGCCTGGAAAAATAAATTGGGGAATCACATTCCCGTGAAATTTGTGTATTTGGAGGTAAATTTTGCTTTTCCAAATAAAGAAATACATGTATAAGAAATGGAGGGAAATCCAGCTTTTTTTCTGAGAAATTTTGTCTGCAATTAACTTTTTTCCAGTCCTGCAAATAAGCATTTGTGAATTGCATTGTGATTTTTAAATCTTTAATTTTAACTCGTACTGTAAAACAGCTTAATTTCGCTAGCTATTTAATTGCCCTAATTTTGCTAGGAGATCCAATTCGACAAATTAAATTGCCGCCAATTATATTATTGGTTTTATATATATAGGAAGATGGTACAAATGAGTGAAATTAAATTGCCGCAAAAAGTTGACTAAATGCTTATTCGCTAAATTAAGTTGCCGTGAAATTTAGTTGTTTTACAGTTATCCTGTTATATTTTACAATTTATCATTGAGTTGACATATTTGAATTTAACAGGTGCCACTGGAGACCGTTTGAAGGAAGCCAACAAAATCAACCTGTCACTGTCTGCCTTGGGTAACGTAATCTCCGCCTTGGTGGATGGCAAATCTAAACATATCCCCTACAGAGACTCAAAACTGACACGATTATTACAAGATTCACTCGGTAAGTGCTGGTTTTTATGATGGAGAATATGAGAAAGTAATGGATTCTGAGGGGATCATTTCAATTTTGTTTTTAATTGAAGGAATATTGCTTCATTGAAACGGAATGATTGAAAGGAGTGTGCATTTAATAGATGAATACAGGTATACAGAAACGGATTAGATCGAAGCTAAAACAGGAGTAGAATTTTCATCAAATCACAAGTATGGATTCTAGCTGTAAACTTATAACTTAACTTTATAAAATCCCTGAAAAGTATGAGATGAGAATGTAAATGATATATGATGAAAATCTTTTTAGATTCTTCCAGAATTGTTGAGGAGAATCTTTGGGTGTATGGGCTCTTGGATTCATACCCAAATTCTAATTCTGGTTAAAAAACTATTACTGCTTGTAATAATCAAATCCAGTCATAATCATATACTACATTCATGTATCGATGTGTGATGCAATAAATCTATAAGCTATGCATATTTATGATTAATCCTTATGTGTAGTATACTGGTTGATCAAAATGTAATACAAATGATTAAAATGATTGATACATTTTGATAAGATTATGATTACAAATCAAACCCCTTTGTGATTAATACCTGTATGTCCATGCATTCATTTCTTTCCGCTTCAAGGTGGCAACACCAAAACCCTGATGGTTGCTTGTTTGTCTCCCGCCGACAACAACTACGATGAGACTCTCAGCACCCTACGATATGCCAACCGTGCCAAGAACATCAAGAATAAACCCAAGATTAATGAAGACCCCAAAGATGCCCTCTTACGACAGTACCAGGAGGAGATCAAGAAATTGAAAGCTATGCTGATGGGAGAGATCCCGATCCCAGCAGGTGGACTTGATGGTAAGATCATGTATATGAGATGTATGGGGAGGAGGGAGGTGGGGATTTGTCTGTATATCAGAGGCAAAAAAAAAAAATGTTGTGTTGCCCTTAAGTGCCAACATTTTTAAATCGGGTCGGTCGGTTGGAAATCTTTCTTTTTTTTCAATCTTTTTTATTTTTATTTTTTGGCTGAAAAATATATGGTTTATGTCAAGACAAAATTGCTATAGGCCCATATGTCAATTTAACAAATGTTTCTAGTGTGACAATAGTCTAAAAAACATTTATTTTGACTTACTTATTCATTTCAGGCAAAAAATAGTTACATTTAGACACTTTTAATCACATTTAAATCTTAAAAAAAATAAAAAAATAAAAAATGCGACCCTGATCCTAGTTTTTACGATTTTAGGGTCGGTCGCTGAGGGTAACACAACTTCTTCTTTTTTTGGCCTTAGAAGCGATTTCTTTCTAGTTGAATTAATGTTTGCATATTTGACAGTGCATCAATGATTATAGCTTTTTATGTATGATTTGTGTCATATGTTATTCACTTCTAAACATAAAAATATAGTAAGACATTTATATGTTAATTAACAAACCTAATGTTGCATGACTTCATTTCAGACTAAATAATGCATGCCAATATTAATACTGAATGATGTGTAGAGGGTAAAGGGTTACTGCTAACCTTTAAACCAAGGATTGACTGTTGCTTAGGTTTCTTTCTTTAATCAATTTGATTTAATTCAAAAAGCTACATAAATCTGTACAGTATTTGATTTGTTTTGATGTTTTTTATTCAATACAAACATTATGGGCAACCTTGATGAAATATACTGTAGTTGAAAACATTTCCACTTTCAATCTGTCTGGCCTCTATTACAAGTTTCAGATTAAGAGGCTTGTGGTACTCCTTAAGTCTATTTTGATTTAGTGTATCAATGACTTCACCTTACATTACAAGTTATAAGTTAAACATGTATGCACATTGATCTAACACCTGTTATACTTGTATGATTTTGTTGGGGTCCAAATTTTGTCCTGCAATCAGTCAGTAGCACGTTGAGGTGACTATTTCAAGTATCTCGTACGGACTTAAGGTCATATCTTCCACTGTAAAAGTGAAAGATATCAATACATTTTGCTCTGTTACAAAAAATAGAATAGGGTTTAAAACTTAGAAGATAAATAATGATAATTAGTAACAATCCCATGTTTTGCTCTGTCTGTGTACGTACCAACAAATAACCATGCAATTCATCATCCGCAATCTTTTGCTCATTGCCCAAAAGACTTAGGAGGTATAAATCGTAAGTATTTGTGTTTGTGACTTGCTTGCTGTGTATTGATATTCTTTTGACACTACCTAATCAATAATACCCATTTCTCAAATATTACCATCTTTTTGCAGTGATGATTTGTTTTGCTACATGTAATAGATATCCCTTCATCACATTAACCAGAGCTTTAACATTCTCGGGCAACATAATATTTTAGTGTCATAGATTCTTGAAATTGTAGGGCTAAGCGTGTTTTCCATTTAAAAGTGCCTGTGATTGTAGTAGATAATGTGGATATCAACATTTGCTGTGCTTAACTAACCCGGGAATTGACCATAATCATGAAATTGTGGAAGCAAGTTAAATAATTAACTGTCAGATAAATGAATCAATTATTCCCTAAAAGCTCTCTATTATTCTAAAAAAGCATGTTGGCAATGTTTGTTGAATGCAGTGATGTGCTTGGGTTATTCTGAGGGTATAAAGTGAGGTGAAATACACATACTATAGTTTGTTTGGTTCAAATTAGGCAAACATTATGAGGCTCATTTATATTATTGGTGTGTAAATCTGTGTGATGCACACATTATTGTGAATACAAACATATGTTATACATAATTTGAAATTGATCTTTCGTTCTCACCACAAGATAATATTTACTGTACCTGGAATTTTCAGCAGACTAATGACTCGAACTGACGGTCTTGACCTTTCGGAAATGTAATGTCAGAATCGCGGCCTTCAGTATCATTCTTCACAGTTTTGTCCTTTGAAGAAACAAGTAGTGGGCACGTAGGTTTGAAATAGGCGCGTATGCCGTAGTTTCCAAATATCCTGCATAGGGCTTCAGATGTGCCCTTAATGTATGGCAACACTACTTGTCCTTTGGTCCAGTGGTTTGTCTTGTGTTGAGAACGAATGATCAATTTCATATCATTTGATTACCAACCCAGATGAACTTTCACTCTAAAATATTATACATATGATATGTAAGTGCTCATTACACTTGCGTTGGCCTTTCTTGATTCTGTGCCAATGCGAGGTAAAATCATTTAAATTGTCAATGTAATGATATGGTTTATTTGGTACTGAGTAAACTACAGTGCAATAATGTTGAAGGTGAGACACCATGTCAGGATACGAGGGCCAAGGTATTCACTGAGAGTGTAGGTTTGTATTACAAAGGCAGTTTCACAGAGGGAATAAGGGGAATAGAAAATTAGAATAAGATACCAGAAGTGCCATTTGAGGAAGATGCTATTATTGGAGTTCAGCAAAATCACAGCATTCAAGAAATCATTGACACTGATCAATGAAATTTACACCGCTTCCTTTTTTTCACCTTGATTGCTGAAAGTCTTATTCCACCATCGAAGTGTCTGTGTACCTATTATTATGAATCTGGATCCTATTTTTCAAACGAGTACTAGATCTGTATTTCGCATGTGCATGTTATCTTGTGTTATGCACATAAACTGGGAATTCTACATGCATACTTGCGTATAACAGACTGAGGCGCAGCATTTCGATAGGGAATGACATCCTATTGTATACCCATTTACTTTTATGATTTTGTTTTTGAAAGTATTTACTTTTGAATTCTGCTTTTGTCTAATATAAATTTAATCTCTAACCCATGTTATGTATCTATATCTCAGTAAAACATCTGTGAAGACAGCAGATAAACTGTAAACAGTAACAGGCAAAAATAGTGACCTGGATCTTTTATAAAAAGATGCTATAGAAGGATAAGTAATTCAGCAATTATAAACAAGTAACAAATTTTAAAAAAACCTTTCGAACTAGGTCATCGTCAGTGTGTAGTAAAACATCTGTGTAATAGTACAGATATTGTACCCAATTGTATCAAGAAATCAAAATAAGAAAGGGATAAATTAACCAATGAAGTGATATTTTTTATAATAGGCAAATATGAAAGTTAGTAGCCCTGTCAGCTCTATAGTTTGATCAGTTCCAAATTGGTGAAGCATCCCTACAGTAGCGAATGAAAGCAGAAGGACGCGGTGCACATGAAGGCTACATATGGACTGTGTGCACCATGTGCATGCGGCCAAAACCGTGTGCGTATAGCCATAATCGCGTGCGTACACTTGGATTACTTTTGCGTGCAGAGAGATAAAAAACAAAAATTTCTCGCCAATTTGGAACTGATTGAACTCTAGAATCTATTCTCTATTCGCTTTTCTTGATCTTTGCGATGAAATATAATATATGTTTCTCCCTTGTTATCTGATTCTTATTTGTAAATCCCTTGTTATTTCATGTGTAGTGAGTAAGTTAATGAGTGGAGCCATGGGTAAACTAGGACTAAGTGCACCCCCATCAGTAGCCGCTATCACCGCCCCACCTAGTGCAGCACCTAGTGCAGCACCAAGTGTAGATGTCACTGAAGCAGTAGCAGCCCCAACAGAAGCAGCACCAACAGCACAACTACCAGCAAGTGCTTCAGCAGAATCTATTACTGATGAGGCTCAAAGACTCAAAGATGTAAGACAATCATATCACACCCTTTTTTTTGGGGGGGGGGGGGGGGGGACATTACCGCAACACTCCCTTGATAGTGCTCCCCTGGATGATGTCCCCTGGAATAAACATAATTGCATACTTTGTTTGGCATTGCTGTCATGATTGCTTTCCATGAATTGTAAGGGAATGTTGTCAATTTTTCTAAAAAATATAATTTGCAACATTGTGCAAATGCAGTAAAATATGTTTGAAATTGAACTAAAATGAATAAACCGAGATAAAATGGGTTAATTTTTGGTGTAGGAATTCATTGAATTAGCTTAGCACAAACTCATTTGTAAAATGAGTGAAATGTTATTCAGGGTCTTAACAAACCAATGGTTATCTTACACCAAAGATACACCAAAATGATGAGATTTTAAGTCTCATAATTTTGGTGTATCTTGGTGTATCTATGTTTGTTAGTCAGAAAAAGAAATAGATTGAGATGTATTATTCCGACACTATGAAATAAAGAAGACTATACTCTATTTGTCTTCCTCTGGACAGTGACGTAACTATATAGGCGCAGCATTTACGCACGCGTATGTATCTTCTGTCTTTCTACGCTTGTGTGAATACATATGCCAGCGCCCCGAGCAGGCACGCGTGTTTATGTGCTGCAATTAGTAGAATGCGCAGTTACAGCTCTGTCTCGTGATGGATAAATAGACTATAGTTTATTTTGCATTTGACTTCATACAACCATACAATTTATTTCTATTTACCCTAGGAATATGAAGCCAAGATCATTGAGATGGAAGTTCGCTTTCAGGAAGAGCAGTCCAACAAAGCAAAAATGCAACAAGACATGGATGCGCTCAAGATGTTTTACGAGGCTAAGCTCTCAGATGTGGACAATAAAAAGCTTGCTCGAGGTAAATGCAAAAAATGGTTATGATATTCTAAATATAAACCGATGAAACTCAGTTAATAGATATGCATTTATAAGTCTGTACATTTTCATCAATGAAATCTAAAATAAAGCCTGGGTGATAAGCGTAATGATATCACAACAATGTTTCGTTCAATAATCAAAAGCAGTAAACCTAACAATAAGGATATCATTTATCTAGTTTCACTTAATTTGGAAATTAATCTGTTGATTTCAACAATTGATAATAATTTTCTGGCATTTTCAGTTGTTACTACAACTGTTGTCACTTTCATCACCAGATATGACTTGAAGTGACTGACAGTGACCATTTTTGGAATGGGATATCAGATTTGGGCTAATTATATTACACCATTAAAAAAACGAGATTGTTTTACGCACTTCCAACAAATTTGGAACAAATTACCATATCATATTAAATCAGCCCAAACTCTTGAATAGTTCAAATCATTGCCTTACCTATTTAATGTTAATGCTTGATTTCCTTTTTGTTTTGTCTTTTGTTACTATTAGTTGTGTATTATCTGCATTCTGTTTTATTTGTAATAGCGCATAGGGACTTAATTGTGTTATGCGCTTAATATTAATAAGGGGAAAAAAATTGACTTGCCCTTTCAGGGTCTGGGTCGGACGGTCAGATTTTTTTTTTTTTTTTTTTGATTTTGTAAAATTTAAACAGGGAGATATATACTACACAAAAACATGTTTTAAAGATTTTTTTTTTTGATTTTGATTTTTAAACAAGCAGATACTACTCAAAAGCACGTTTTCATCTTTCTTTATTGTTATGTGCTTCTTTCAACAACAACAAAAAAAATCTTTATTTTTTTATTTTATTTTTTACTTTGAAGAAAAAGAAAAAAAATAGCGACCCTAGATTTCCAAAAATTTGGGTCGGTCGGAAAGGGCAAGTCAACTTTTTTGTTGTTGGCCTAAGCATGGTTTTATTAATATTATTATTCCATTTACAGAGACGGATTTATCAGCAACGGAAAAAGTACCAGATGAAGCAGAGGCAACAACTGTCTCATCAGACAAAAAGGTGGGTAAATTAAGAGACTATAGTTTGATCAGTTCCAAATTGGCAAAGCCACCTTACAGCAGCGAATGAATACATAAGGATGCTGGTGTGCATGATGGCAACTAGCGCACTGTGCATCGTATGTTTGACGCCTGGGTGCGATCAATACCGCGTGCGTGTGGCCATAATGGTGGGGGCATACGCTTGGATTACTTTTGCGCGCGGAGAACATTTCTCGCCAATTTGGAAATGATTAAACTATAGAGCAAATTCTAATGTTTACCATATATTTGCTGTTCAAAAACTGCTCAAAACTCTTCAATCCAAGTTCAGATTTGTATTGGGTTCATGACCAAAGGTTTCATTCTACTTGGATAAGTATATATTCATGAAACGTGAAAATGATTTTGTCCACTATTCAATTTTGATTCCATGTTACGTTTGAATAATTAAATTATCTATTTTATCAGCCACATCACATACTGCGCTATTCGATGTAATATTTGTTATCAAGAGCAAATTTTCATATAGACTAGAGATCTGTAAGTTAAATACCAGATTAATCAATGTTAATTAAAAGATGAACATACAGATTTCATGAAAATAAAATCCTTTAAGTGTTTTCTTGATATGCAAATCCTTTGTAGGAGAATTAATTGAGGAATGAGTAAGGGGTCGTCCAAAATTATTGCCATTTTCACATACGTACAGAGCGTACGTAACTTCCCCCTCGATCTATGTACGCAATAAATGGCGAAAATGTCATGGCTTGATAACAAAATGCCGCTTCAAGATCGCTATTTAAATTATGTACGCTTAGGGTATATTTTTACCCCCTCCCCCTGTTACGTATGCTTTGTACGTATCTGTAAGTGGCTAAAATTATGGGCGACCCCTAAGATGGAGGCCAAACTCTGAGAGATACGTCAAATAGATCTGTATGTGATGCGTTTTAATGGTGCATCGAATAGATACGTAGGTAGAAACATGACCCGTGCGAAACGATACTGTCAATGATAGAAGCAATTCAAAGGACACTGCATATTCTGAATGTTTTCTATATCTAAACCTATAGATACCCTGGAAGAAGTTGACCCATTTTGTTCTTATGTAGTCCATAGCTACACATACAAATTCAAATATACTGATTCTTTCTGTTGCATTCATTTTTCCTGTTTTTGAGGCTTTCTTGTCCCACTAGTGCATAGATGAGAAGTGTAACAGTTTCTTGTATTTGTTTTTGCAATTTTTAACTTCAAGTAGGTTACCTCCTCTCTTTTGTTTCGTATGTTTCTCATATTTTGTTTTCAATATGTATTGTATTTTTCTCACTTTGTATAGTGCTTTGAGAACATACTGTGGGGCGCTCTATAAGTATTTTGTATTATTATTATTATTGTTTGTATATTTCAGGCTGCAGTGAAAGGAGAGCCTGCTGTGAAGGAAGATGAAGGTCCTTCCGCACCACACTCATCACCTAAAGCGTCAAGAAAAGAACCCAGACCGGTGCTGGATCAAGAGGAGGCCATGAAACGGTCAGTATAGCCATGTCGGTTGTATGTCCATGGTGCCCTTTCAGTGGATTGCATCACTTGTTGATCATCCACAGTAATCCATAGGGGTGATGTCATTATAATAGCCGTATATAGGCAGATGTCATGAACCACCACCGTTATTTGGATAGTCATTGAAGCAAGATATTGGTGGGGAAGGGGAATGTCTCCGCTATTCTTTGTAGACTTGTAATTTTCAAGCGCATACTTTTAACATGGCGAATAATAATGTAAAACAACTGTTGTGTGCCCATTTCTTCATGGGTTGTAGGGTTAATAGACGAATAGTTATTAATCTATGGTTACATTTTCTGCATGACTCCAAAGATTATTTGACTATATCTTGATTGCAAAATTTGGATAACATTGGTGTTGATCCATAAATAAAGGGTTTAAAAGAAGACACCCTCCCCCTAAAATAAAATAACATTTGTTTGCATAACTCCACACACATGTAGATGTTTTGAGAATATGAAACACTTATGAAATGTGAAAACGCTTGGCTACCCATAGAAAATGTCATCTTTTAAATATCATGTTATCTTTTCCCAATTTCCCAAAATGATGTTTTCAGAAAAAAGTGTCACTTTTCAAGATCCTGTACAACTAAGTTGGAAACAAAAATACAACATTTAAGCCCAACCTGTTCTATGTACCCAACCTACCCCTTTTTTTAAATTTTGGATTATTTTTTTGAAATTTTCTTTTTTGTTGACATTTTTTTGGAAATTGTTTGCAGTTTGTGCGAAATTTTGTGATTTTTTTTGTTTGCAATTTTGGGGGATTTTTGTAAAAAATTTTTTAAAATAACAACAACAACAAAACCCCACCCTACTTGAGAGGTCTGTTTTTGCTTGTAGAGAACAGGTTTTTCCCCCATCGCCTTATTGATTTTCTTTTCTGTCTATTATTGTTATCATAGATTACAAGCCCTTGAGCATGAGATGGTGGGAGGTGAGCGTGCAACAGACAGCGATCTTAAGGAGAAGAGACGGAAGAAACTCAAGCACTCAGAAATGAGAAAGCTACAGCTGGCCAAAGCCATTGCTAAAATGGACGATGATGGTATCATGATTAATATTTATAGTAATATTGAGGAGGAATTGAAGGGAAAGAACCAACTGCTGGAAAAGGAAAAAGAAAAGGTGAGCTATCATAACAACTGATAAATGAGGTAAACACTGCACAAAAAGAAAGGTGCCCTGTGTTTAATTCTTAGAACCTAAAATAAATCCAACAAGTGGGAAAGAACAGGCGTTTCCTCCCGTCCATTATTGATGAAGCAGTGGCCATTTGAATAGAAAATTATGCAGTTTCCATTGTTGCACTTAACCCTATACCCATGAAAAGAGCGTTAACAAAACAGTAAATCTAAAGTGTACCTCTTCTTTCTCTCCATAACAAGACCATCATAATCCGAACATCTCACATCATCAATTGTTTCCGACACCTGTATATCCTGATGTGAGACTCATCCTTTTGCATTGAAAAGTATCATTCATGATGTTTGTAAGCCAACACACCTGTCTCTCCATTTCCATGCAACCTTCCTTGTAACTGAAGAGCAACTTCAGTTACAGAACTCCAGAAATTGTTCATGGAGAGAAAGAAGTGTCACACTTTAGATTTGTTTACGCTCTTTTCATGGGTTTAGGGATAAGTGAATTTGGATAAAAAATGATGCAGTTTCCATTGTAGCACTTAACCCTATACCCGTAAAAAGAGTGTAACAAAACAGTAAATGTCCCGCTTCTTTCTTACTTTTGTCAATATTATGGACATGAAAACCTACAAGCCATAATCAAAATTGCCATTGATATTGTGAACCATGTTTTCTTGTTGATAGGTGCGAGCTGCAGAGTGTGAGATAAATGATTTGAATTCTGAGTTTGAATTTGAGCGTATTGACTACCTTGATACCATCAGGAAACAGGAGAAACAACTCAAACTGCTTCAGCAGATACTTGATAAGGTAGGGAAGGAAGGACTGCGCACAATGTGGATGGAATATTGTAAAGCATAAAGATTTCATGTGCATTTTAATTTCGTGAGGGCATCCAATTCGCGAAATGTTCATGATAGTGAAAATTTGTTCCACGACTGCCAGCCAGTAAAGAATTTTGCAATCGCATTAAGTTTTCATGACGGGAAAATGACCGCCATTGGTAATTCGCGAAATGTTAATGTCGCAGAATTGTCATGCTTTACAGTAGTTGTTCGTGTGTATTTCTTAATGGGTATCCATACTACATTGGATTATTCGTACACTCTTTTGTTGTCACAAACCAAACAAAAACAGGAAACTTAAATACACAGGGATGCAAGTGGGTGATTTATAGATTTCTTGAACTTATTACCCGAGCTTGGCCAGATGGCCCGAGCGTTTGTGCAAGGCATCACACATTTATGGGGCTTATCTGGAGAATAGACTACAGGATATCATCATCGGATTCTGGAAATGAAAAATATATTGCAAAACAAAATATTTTGATTTGTTTTGTTTTTTCCGGGTTTTTTATTACCTCTTTTCTTGAATTCTGGAAATTCCTGGAAGTTTGCATCCCTGAATACACAGAGTGCATTAAAAATGTGTACTTGCACTCTGTGTGTACATTGTGCATGTGCACACTGTGTTCTGATTGGTTATCCACACATCACAGGTTTGCCTATTTTCGCTGCAGGTATTATTGAACTTGTTTGTTCATAATGTTTTTATTTGTTTTCAATTTTATAAAGAGATCAAAATGGATGAACAAAAATGTAAATTTTGATAATAGCAATGTTGTGTATGAATTGGGTCAATATACATGCGCATGTTTGTTTCTTGAGAAATGAGACAAATCAATGCACTTGCACAAATGTTGATATGCTCAAAATAACACTCTACGGGGACGTGCCATTATTCACGCATCAATACCAGAACATGTGTATTGATTTTGTTGATTTTCTCTAAAATTGAACATACGCATGTATTGAGCTATAAATGATACACTGTGTTTATACTATTTGTCTAGCCATGTGGGATGTAATTATGTAAAAATGATTTAACTTCATAGCTTCTCTTTTTCTGATTTTTGTTTTGTCTACCTGTTTGTAGTTTTGACATTTCTTGCCATATTGAATACGCTAATATAATAGAATGATATTTTTCCAAACATTAATTGTTCTTATTCCAGGTCCACCCCTGTCTGAGACGAGACTGCAACTACTACAACATGGACAAGGTCAAAGCTGAGAGTGTATGGGATGAAGAGGAGGGTAAATGGGGGCTGCCAGAACTTGTTATCACCAACACTAAACTTCCCCCAACCGGCCACATAACGCCCGGAGGACGACCGCCACCAGCTGGAGGCCGCATGGTTAATGGTTATGGGCCTGGTCCTAGTGCAGGGGGAAATAGTGGTCACCATATAGGACCGAGTTCCATGGACCCGCCTGAAGAAGATAGATATTTACAGGTAAAGTTACTTTAAAAACTGATAGTTATTCTCCTAGATTAGTTTTTGTTCACTATAACAGTGTAGTTGTATGAAATTAAAAGAAGCAAATGTTTCTTGAAGTATAAAGGTCTATGTTAAGAAACACCCAGTAGATAATACACTTGTCATTTGCTGTCCCGGCCTCCGGGTACCCGGGCAACTATGGGGCACTCAGCCACTGGTTTCTTTGAGCTGACAAATCTCCCGTTAACCCTCCGCCGACTTCCCCGCAGGGGCAGTGACTAGAACCTGATGAAGTCCTCGCCCCATACCACGGGGGAAACTTGTCTAGTCTCGGCCCATCCCCGATCAAATATCAGTCATACCCCACCTACACTACTCCTGGACAAGTACATGACATTTCCCCGCCCAGTCACATGCGAGAGAAGGCGATTTTCTTCAAATCCTCCGTACAAGAGGCTGTGAGTTCCCGGCTATGTGAGACGAGCTACCGCCGACTACCCTGACAGCATCCCAGCTCAACTTCCCGGCTGAAATGATCACTGTCGAGGCACGGCCGTAACGGCCCCATCGTCTAGGGAGTGTCTACCGCACAAATCCCCTGCCCTATTCTTACAAGTGCACCGTAAGTACCCGGGGGCCGGGACTGCAAATGACAAGCGCATAATTAAAAAGATGAAGTTTTGGAAGTGCACAAAAATACACAGAAATACACTTAAATAACAATTCTATGCCTTTTCCTATTTTGATTGATATGATTGGATTTTATTTAATATTTACATTTCTTCATTACTTTGGATGGCTTCAGTTTCAATTCAAAGGCTAGAAATTCTAATTGGATTCTCGCAAATTTTAAAAATCACACACAAACTCAATTGCTGAGAATCTTGGATTCTCGTAAAATGTGGTTGCGAGAATCCAAACAGATTCTCGCAAGGAAGGTGAAATGAAATTCTAGCCCTGAATTCCCACTGGGTGCTTTGAGATGTTAGGAGAAAAGGTGCACTATTAAATTTAGTTAGCCCTGGTCATTTGTTTGAACGTGAGATTCACAAAATTGGTTAAATCTACAGATGCTGGAGTGATCAATCATATTTCAAAGATTCATTCATCTTCTTTTAAAAAGGCTTGTTGTATTGGTTGCTGTATTATTACTTCATACATAACATGCATTTAGAATAAGTAGTTCTGATATGTGCATGTGAATGTATTAATCATACTGTAAATATGGTATTATCTCTCATCAAGGGCCCTGGGAATAGCATTTTCAAAAAAGTGGTGATAGGCAAATATATTTTCAGTGTCAAATTACAAATGTTACTAATTGTCACTATTTTCACAACATGAATGAAATTTATAGCAAAACCTGTACATTTTAGGGTATTTTGATGCAAACAAGTAAATAACTGGTAATTAACGGTTTACGGGTTTAATCATCCAATCTCACTGTTGCAGTGTATGGAATAGAGAAAATATGGAATAGAGAAAATACAGTAGGTGTGTAGGAATAGCTATAATTTGTTCAGATAGATGCTTAGACTAATCATGATTTGATTTGATTTGATTTGATTTATTTCGGTATCTCCACATATATATAACAATGACAATGATAATAAATATAGAGAATCTTAAGATACACTTAAAATTACAAAACCACACAAAATTGGGGGAGATAGAAACAGGATAACCCTTTAAGCCCGGAGGCTTATTTCCGAAGGGGTCCTAAGGAAAACAAAAATACAACACGTACATCAACAGACACTGAATACATATTTAAAATTGATACAAAATATTAAAATATTTAAAACTATTAACAATGGATTTGGTTAAGATGATGCGTTTTTACAGATTTTTTAAAAATTGCCTTAGAAGGAATAGATTTGATTGCACATGGTAAGCTAGCCCAATCCTTAATGGCATTATAATAAAAAGAGCCAGAAATGATGGTGGTGGATTTGGGAACTTGGAAATTTTGCACACTGGTTCGAGTACTGTGTTGATGCACACTTGAAATTCTGGTAAAATGAGACCTAAGATAATCTGGACCAACTTCATTAAAAATATCAAAAACATGGTTTAACCTGAGTTGTTTGGCTCTGTTGTGGATATTCAAAAAATTAAGAGTTTTAAAATCATTTACACATACATGGTACCTGGAATCTTTATTTAGAATGAATCATAGTATTAGCAGATCAAGGTAAAGTCAATTAATAGATCAACAAAACCATCAAGTAGTCTGTTAGACTGTATAACTATATCAAAAGGTTGGCCAAAATGAATGAAGTCAAATTCAGACAGACTGAGTGTAATGTCCCTTTTATGCTTTAGTCAGAAAGAGTGCTATACTTGTAATAGTACCAATAGTGATCAGTGGCGTAGCTAGGTTTTTTTATATTGGGGGGGGGGGGGGGGGGGGGGTGGCGGGGGGAAAAAACAAAAGTGAACCAACCATTTTAATGTCAAATCACTATTTGCAGGAAGCTTTAAAGTGAATTATAATAACAGTTTGGCACATCTATCATGATGTATTAGGCCAATGACACAGTTCATAACTCTTTATTCCACCAGTGGAGCAATATTACAATTTCAAGTCTACTCTAAGTCACCTTCATAATGCTTTGAACAAAATTGAACCCAAACTTGCAAGCATGCCAGTGATTGTATTTCAGTGCGCACATGGAAGGAATATTTGTCACGCATGGGAAATCACTTACAGCTTTATGCACCATACACTTGGCAATTTTGTCCTAAGCGTTATGAAAGCGACTATATACACATAGTAGCACATTTTTTTTATAGCAGCATGTTCTTACTGTTCCATTTTGTTTGGTATTTTGTTGTGATTTTGTATTTTATTTACACCTCTTGTTTGTGTGTGTGCATGACCTTTGAACTTCACAGAAACTTAATCGTGCCAGTCATGATTCAGCCGTGGATTATTTCAAACCCAAACGAGCCAATAAGCTTTTGAATCAGAGCGAGAGTACCAAGTCGGTTGTAGGTGAGTGGTTTTCAGCATCTCAGTAATACAGATAAAACAAGGACATAATAATTAGGCATAACTAGAGAATACCCACCATTGTATTATTCACTTTGTGCATATGCACCATTCTTTGAAAATCCTCACAAAAATGTGTGGTGAAGGTATGCTATAGCTACTCCAATTATTGAATGACCATGTTAAATTACAGACCAACAGTCAGTTACACAGGTGTTGCTTTACATAGACATCTCGATCATTTATTCCATTAGGGTCATAAAAAGAGAACTAAGTCGAAGCCAAGCAATTAATGTGTCTTATATGAAAGATAATTGTGTAAGCTTTTCTTAGAAACTTTGAAAATTGAAGAAAAAATTGATTCTTGGTTTCAAAATGCCGAAAATTAGTGAAATTAGGGAAATTTGGCTGAAAATCCAAGATGGCGGCCGTGAGGTGTAAATGGTCAGAAAGAGGTAACTAAGTCGAAGCCAAGCAATTAACATGTTTTATACGAAAGATTATTGTATACTATTTACTTATAGACTTCAAAAATTGAAGAAAAAATAGGTCCTTGGTGAGAAAAGGTAAAAAGTTGCAAAATCCAAGATGGCGGCTATATGCAATAAATGATTGGGGAGTAAACCTGTGGTTAAAGTTTATATGGCGTAACTTGTTAATTGATCCCATCTTATTTTGGTAGTGTTTTTTCAACTTCAGGCAAATGTGGTTGATCATTCTTATTTCCGCAAGTGTAAATATTATAAGGGCTTATTATATGTGATTTCCAAATGTAAAATAAAGGTACATTACCTATACTTTCTTACAGTGAAGATTTATTTTCTCTCTTAGTTAAAAACAAAAATTCCTCCTACCCAGTCAACCATATCACATTTGATACAAGTTTCTATGAGTGTGAATAGAGTGTGATTATTGCACGCATTGCTTATTGTGCATGGCTCGGTGTTATTCATTTATACCAGTAACTGTTACCTCAATTATTAGTGCAAGGCCTATAATGTGGTTATTTTCATAATGTGGTGTCTGCTTTCAGCTTCTGTCCGACTGTATTGTTTCTACATATAGACTATGTCACCTGTAACGTCACAGCACAGAAGCAAACAAAAGCTTGCCTGCCACACAAAATCTGCTTGCCGGTATGCGCGCGTAGTTCAAAGGGGGGTGTCCATTATCAACCATACACTAAACCAAACCAGTCATCAGTAACGACAGCAGTCAATGCAACAGTCAATGCATGTACCCTCATGCATGGAATGGAACCGGGCACTTAACATTGTCGATCAACAATGAGGTGACATGGTCTATACATTCAAACTAGAACTTATGTATTACTTTTGTTGATTTGAAATTGACTGCAATTTGTTAATTATGTTGGCCCTTACCTTAGTGGCAAATGCTATGATTCATCTTGTCTGTGAGAATGTCAACATGCATAAGTAAAACTGCCCAACGGTTATGCATAGGAAGTTTTGCTTTATACATGTTCAGGGGCAAGAACACTTTATAAGGTGTTAATATATATATGTTATTTTGACCCTTGAACATGTTTAGAGCAGACTGCCCAAAGGTTATACATAGGAAGTATTATTTTATACATACGGAAGGGCCAGATGGAGATGCAACTTACAAGGTTTTGACAGAACAGCGACGATATAGCATTGTTATCATCAAACTGTAATTTAGATTTAAAATGTAACACTGAGCTCTATTTATGTGGGAACGGTGTTGCAATGATATCCTAAATAAATAGGAATTTGAAATATATACACTAATCCTTGAATTTAGTGTGTCAGAATCAGTCCAACACTACGCGATTTAGCGATGTTTGTACTGGATGAACGTCAGTGGGAAAGTTAATTTTATGAAAGCATTGCTTAGATTTGTATATATTTGAACATATTGTTTATAGGACTCATAGGAGAGGGAGGGGTAGTGTTCTTCGTATTAGGAAATGGAGGGCCGTGGGAAATCAATACTTGCTAATAGTTATCGGGACTGAAAATAGATCCCATATTGGGTGTCTGACAGAGAGCGCTTATATAGCACAGGTAAAACTTTGCAAGACAAATAGTTTATTTAAACTTGCAAATCAACCTTCCATCCAAATGTAATGTTAGGTTTTAAAAGGATGTTTTACTTCATATAATAATTGGTCTGGCATACATTTCTTGTCAAAACATATCCTACTCGATCTGATGATGATGCTATGTTCTTAGGGATTTGAATCAAATTGGTTGCTGTTTTTGGATGCATATTATATCATTAAATCATAACCCATGAAATCCCATTTGAAAACTATGCTGGCAGCACATGTCGCCTCAGTTTATCTCGCCGGGCGCTCACGGCGATTGATAAATGCACACAGAATTGTTAATTGTAGGCATGTTACCCCCTGGCCGAGTGGACTAATGTATTGTGATCCATGCTGGAGGACCCGGGGGGCGAATCCTGTCACCGGCAAGTCTGGTTTTCCCTGCTAAATTTCGCCCATATCCACCCTCGAATAGTTTTTTCAACATTTCCATCCCAAAAGTGTCGTAGAATTGTTATCATCTCACAAGGGAATGCATTTTTGCTTAAGTAAATATTGATTTTCAACTTGTTTTATTATGCAGATCATTCCCCGATAGGACCACCTGGCCATATGCCGTTATCAAACTTCAATGCCGCATCAGTCCATGGACAATTAGGACCTGGTGACCTACCGACTCGTAAACCAACAAGACTAACATCTTTGACACCTGTCGGTAAACAGAGGAAAGGCAAGAAGAAATCACACAATGCTTTAGAACCTTTATGAGTACTCCGAGTATATTTATATAGCGCTATCTTTTTATTTATTTATTGTGGCTTTTTATAGACAATTATGTTTTCAACCTGTGCCCGGGTCAATCGTTCCAAGACCAGCTATAGGTTGTGAATCTAAATTGAATGTATATGAATGTGTGTAGTAATAGTTGGTTTGGAACGGTGAGACAGTATTTATGTATAGGTGCAAATTCAAATCTTATGTGCAAGTTGTGAAACTGCCGTCCATTTATGATAAGCTTTATGCAGTTGATATATGTCAGTGTCATAATATATACTTTATGCAGTGTACATGTATGTATACCAAATTTTATTTATAATATACATATTCAAGATGACCTGGCAATGAAATTCTTGATAAAGATTAGGCGAGGCTCTAAAGTTTTTAAAATGTTTTATTGTATGTATATTTGCTGAACATAACTTAGGTGTAGCAAAATGTGCCCAATGTAGTATTAATATGAGCTTTGTATATTGGAAAGGCAAACAGCCAATACTACTTAGTATTCAGAATTGAAAGTACTTTAGATCCCAGAAATATATCAATGACAAATTCTTAAAAAAGTTAAGAAAGTTTAAGTAATCCCCATTGGCTGTCAGAGAAATCGGCGGCATTTATATGAGATAATATAAATCGGTTTATATGAGATAATATAAATCGGTTTATATGAGATAATATAAATCGGTTTATATGAGATAATATAAATCGGTTTATATGAGATAATATAAATCGGTTTATATGAGATAATATAAATCGGGTAGGCAGAGCGTGAATTTGCCAGGGCTACGACCCTTGCATGGTGTGTGGTAACTATGGTTTTGTGTCATAGCATGTACTACTGTGTCTTACTGCGTTTCTTCTGCGTATTAATGCGGCGCACTACGCTGTCGTATGGCGTACCTCCGCATGGGATTGGATGGAATGATTGCGGATATTCAATTGTAAACCTAGGTAAAAGTTGTCATGTGGGTAATGAAAAGCTACTAATTTTTATCAGGTAAATGTCTATAAAATATGATCCTGTAAGAATGTGATAAAAGTATTGTATTTCTAGACAGAACCATATTATACTGTCTGACATAAATGCGTTTGTGTAGAGCGACTCCGCCTGTGGCGTCGTTGTTCCACTTAAACTGTTGAACCTATTTATGTCTGACTTTATAACACGGGTCTAAAAACAATACCTTTATTCTCTAATTAGAATAGAGTGTTCCATGACAATCAAATGATGCACTATATTCTATCACAAAATTGATACATACCTGGCATCTCTAATCTCAACATTTTCATATTTCGCCCACATTGTAGAAAGGGGCCTTTCATGACTTCAATACTGACGCGATTGTTAAAATTTAACAACAACATAACGCAAAGACATAAAATGGAATTGGCTAGACTAGTATTTGGATGCTATTATAGCCCGTATTATATGTGTTATGCCAAGTTGTATATAAATCTCTCCTGTATAGCACATAATCAAGCAGACTATAAGAATTTGTTGGTCATGCATATTCAAGCCAAAGCTGGTATACTACCTTTTTGTGTGCAATGATGTAGTTCTCCCATTTAGTGTTTTTGATCCCCACACGTATGATCCTTATAATGTAATTTAATACCAGCAGGCAACTCCTTTGGTGAACTTGACATGCCGGAAATGTGACGTCAGAATTAGGTCATAGATGCTTGATAATTGTACCGGCCCTGTTTTTGTTGAGTGATGGCTGCTTGGCTCTGATGTAAATGGCCTAATTAAACCCTTACGCCGGTGACCCGATTCTGACAACATCACATTTCCGAAAGATCAAGTTTACCAAATTGGGTCATAAATCTCCTGGTAAATGATGTAGCAACAGGTTATTTTGTTCTTGAATTGAGATCAAAATTTCAAAATATTTTATATTCGACATCCAGATAAACTTTCATTGTAAGGTTTTATAATGACTAAAACACCGCAAAAAAAAGTAAGTCCGCACTGATTAGCGAGGCTATTGAATCTGGTCATCTGATTCTGTATTGTTATACCTCATTACCACCCAAGATTGTAAATTGTACAAGATTTATAACCTTTTATGGAAATCATGCAATCTCAAATGTCATAAAGGTTACGCACACTATAATGCATGAATGCCAGATTCAAATTGAATAGCCCGCCTAAACATCCTTTGCATACAGTCAATAGAGCTCTGATTGATACTCCTGGTGTACACAATGCCTAATCATAAAAACATTGTGACATTGGAATTGCACATTTTCGTATGAATCGTTATCAAACTTCAACAATTTATAGTCTTTAGTAGCAAATAAGGTATCAAAATGTAGCTAACAAATGTCTTCAAAGGTCTATATAGAATTGTGAGATAGGCTTTTACAATAGGTATTCATAATATAGGTTAATAGCTTAATGGGTTCGCCGTCGGACAGGTTTAAAACTGTCGAGCTTTCGTTAGGATTAGCTCTGATTTCTTTATAAGCACAACATAGATCTTGTCACTTCTCTATATATTATTATCATTTGGGCTGCCCCCTGCCCGATAATTTTAGAGTATGTGCCCCTTTTCTACTTGCGAAAATTTGTGGCTCTGAAAAGAGCTTTAAAACAAATAGTTTGACGATCAAATAATCTTTACAGATCAGTGACCGCACTATCGCAGTAAAGTTTTGTAATCTGTAGTAGACATTATTTCCATTGGTCAAGGGGCAGTCCTTTAGAATAGGTTCTATTAAGAGCCAAATTAATAGTAGGCTAGTGGCGACCTACTTTCAGAGCTCTTTTCAGTGGACAAGGGCAGTTCACTTGAAGGACTCTTTTCAGAGCCACCAATCTTTCTCACGTAGGAAAGGGGCACCTACTTTTATATCAACCTAATTTTCAAGCTTGACAGTTTTAAACTTGTCCGATGGTGAACCTGTCAAACTCTTATCCTATATGGTGAGTATAACTTCTCCAATGACTAGACTTTCTTCTCTTTCTGCGGTGTTTAATTGTAGGCAGTGCCACGCATAATATTGATACGGCTTGTAAGATACATTTATTAGCTCTTAGTTGTGTGCAATGATGTAGTCCTTCCATAAGTGCCATAATACTATACAGGATATGTACGGTAGCTGCTAGTTGTATGCAGTGTTTTAGTTCCCCATATGATACGTATCAAACAAAACCCAACATTTAGTTTCTATTATAGTTGTCTTCAAAATTGTTTAGCCAGTTTGAGAGATGCGTTCAGCGTCTGATGCGTGATAGTGCGTTGACCACACTGACGCGTTGCGGCCGTAAGTGCGTTATTGATGAGAATCATGATCGTTACCGCCGGCTTTCTTTTTAAATATGTGAGTGCATTTGCCATCTGGCCAACAATTTTGAAGGCAACTATGGTACTACAGGGGTGTATATTTTTCCAGAAAATCTAAATTATTCCTCAAGCCCAGCCCTACCGTGCTCTGTCCAAATCCTTCCCAAAATGTTGCTGAACAGTAATTGTGCCTTTTACTCAGCCTCTGTGGCATAAATGAGATTGGATCAAGACTATTCTTTTCTCATGTCTGAAGGCTGATAGCAAAATTGTTAACTTTATTTGTTGGGAGTGGCTGTTTTTAATTCAACCAGCATGCTTATATAGGCTTTTTAAGCCTGGCCCGAGCAATTTGCCTGAGTCTGGTCCCTCCAGGACCCAAGCGGACCGACCGTGTAAACAAACAAACAAACTTACGTACAACTTTCGCCTCCCTAACTGCATGTTGTCCTTGCTTTTAAATTATTCCCTGTTTTCCCCCCTTTTCTCCTCCTTTTTCTCCCTCTTTTTAATTTTTTTCGCACCAAGAACAACGGAAGAATTTGGTAACATTCTCCCCCCCCCCCCCTCTCTGGAGCGAATAACGGAAGGATAGACACCCCTGGTTCATGCGCTTATTATGAGAAAGCATAATGTGATACCAAATTTATTTTGACATAAGATACTAGTTAGCTGTATGCCGTGCAGTGCTGTAAGTGTTGTCTTCTGATCTGTATTCCAAAGTCAAGAATGTGTGGATTAAATGTTAATGTGCATTATGATATTTCCCAAAGATTATCTAGAATAGAATGTGTATGTTTAATTTTAAGCACTACATTGTTGTAAAATTCTGTGCAATTTAATAGATCACAAAGTTAGTTTGTTTCAAAAATAGGCAGGTTTTAACAACGGCATTTTATCCTGAAGAACTTTGTAAAGTATACTGTTCATGTAGTAGTGTTTTTTCTGATTCAGAAGTGTAAACTGACCATGTCTTTATAAACTATGTCAATATGTAAATTATTTTAACATGCTCATTTGCAAGGTATAGATTATGTGTAGAAAAACTTGCCAGTGTTTCAATATATGTGGTAGCACCTATAATACCTTGCCATAAAGATGGTAACAAACAAACTACTGTAAAGTATCAACATTTTGTGCGCATTTTAATTTTGTGAAATTCAGCGAATGGAACTAATTTGCTAAATTGTCATGCACAACACCAAAAGTCTTTCATATGAATGCCTGCCTGTTCAACTTCAAAAATTGTGGCATAAGAATGGCTGATTTTTGCCATTCGCGAAACTTTTATGCCACCAAATGTTCACGCTTTACAGTGTATGGTGTATACAAAATGTGCTTATTTGTATAGATGTGTACAAAATATATGTGTATATTATAGTTGGGTCATCAACATATTAATTTGATCAACTAGAACTTAATTTATGTATATATATATTTTGTACAGTGTGTATGATACATTTCTATTATTAGAGTTATTTAATTTCAAAGAGTATTCTTTCAGGAAAGCTTAAATTATAACCCATAATGTGTATTAACATGTATGATTGTAAACAGTTTGGCCTCGACTGTAACATCTTTTGTCATTAAATGCACAAAAGAAAATTAACATTTCCATTTTAAGTTGATTAAAACTAAATATGATGCGATCAAGCGAAATGTTGATTTTGAGTGATAGGTAAAAATAAGTGACAAATTTGTATGTTTAACTTTGTTTTCTCAGATGGTATAAAATTGTTTGTAACTTAAAAACTAGAAGTTCAATTTTAGTGAAGTGTGGACCATACTGTAGCATTTTCCACCTGCTTTTAAATGATGGATAAATATCAAATTTGATAACTGCCAACATGTGACCCATTTCACTTGATCACGTCACAAATAATGCGTTTAACTTCAATAACATTCGATTAAAGCTTTCCCTGTCACACTTTGTTTTGCCAAGTGAAAAGACATGCCACTGTCTCAAGACACTGCAGTGTCTCTTTCCAATCACCCTCCAGCATCTTCTGTTAAATACCTCTTGGGGTCATTTTGGAGCAAGATATCAATTAAGGAGCCAAGAGATGACTCTTGTCATATGCTATCCAGTATTTTATCTTACACTTACGAGGTGTATCCACCACAGTTTAAAGTCATGTTGAGACACCCCCCCCCCCCACACCACACACACTTATGTTAATTCAGTCAAATATTGTTAAAAGAATAGTTATCACCCAGAAGATATGTTTAACCAAAATGTTAATATGGTTACAAAAAGGTGTCGCAGGAAGATATGGGAAACTGTAGGTCAGTTATCACTGGATTTATGTGTGGTTTACAATTACCATAAATTGTGTTAACTAGGCAAACTTTTAAATGAATATATAAAGCATACATCCTTTAAGGTCCGGCTTAAGATTTCTCATCATAACAAACCTATATCATGTATTTTAGTGGTTTGATGTTCTATTTTGGCAAGTTTGTATGCCTGTCGCATTCAAATTTCAATAAATTATGGCCGATACTACATGTAGGAGATGTTTTCACAAAAATGTGTTAACAAAGGGCTTCAATTCCTTTTGAATCAAGCCATTTAAAATGTATTGTGTATTCTGAGCATAACTTAAGCTTCTATTCAGAAATTGCTGACTATATCTGTAGGCTCTAATTGGTGTACAATTATTGCATATAAAATGACTTGTCAACTTTATTCA